>BGPR01002077.1:0-18938 GCA_013235015.1 Araneus ventricosus
GTTGAACTAATACTATTGCAAAAATGGAAAATCAAAAATAAGTCCGTCAAATGTTATTATTTCGAGTCATTTGACTCTTAAGCTTACCCAAGCCATTAACGCTATTGATAAAGAATTTTTTCGATAAACGGATTGGGGTTTGGGGTTATACGACAGTAGGGTGTACGCGAAAGTAAAAAGATCAATCAAGGGCTACGCGAGGGAAAAAAGGTGAGGGAAAACCCCTGATCTAGCTCGTTGCAATTTTGAGTTAATCACGTCACATGTTATGAGCGAACTTTCCGTTGACTACAAAAACAACACCGAAAATCAGATCGAAATGAACCATTCCTTTCCTATTGAGTAGAGAGAATTGAACTTCACATGTGCCTTTCGGGCGCTGATAAGGAAGCTGCAGATGGGTTTCGACCATCTGCAAATGAAACTTGCAGCTTAACGGATTTTAGGAAAAATAGATTATATTATTGCCCATTCATTTCGACGAAATGATTAGGGATTTACATTGCCAATTATAAAAAATATTGAAAAAAGTTACCTTCGAAAAAGTTGAAAAATCGAAGCAAACGTAAATTGTATCTTTTTTAGAAAAAAAAACTGAATTAAGTAGGGTTGAGTGGGGTAAAACCGGGTACCCTTGATTCTGGCAATATTAGTTTTTCTTTTTAATACTAAATTATACTCTACTAGTCAAGGAAAAAGAACAGTCGTAGTGGCGTGTTGCAGCTGTTGAATTCACTGCTTCTGTGAAGATTTATTTGTTTTAAGACGTCAGCTCTCTAAAGTTCGTTTGATTTTAAACTATCCTTACTTAAAAATCATTACACTTTTAAAAACCATTTTTAGACCAGCTTATTATAGGTTTACTAAGGATTTGTACCCTATCAAACAACAAGGATCTACTCCAATAATTGTGCTGTTATATTTCGTTTTTTATAAACTCTGCACTCGGTGTAAAACCGGGTACTCCAAGTGGCGTAAGACCGGGACAGTCAGTATCGATGATTCCTCCGATTAAGACGATAAAAAACACATCAGATGTTGAGTGTTTATATTTCACTAATGAATTTTCTAATTTAAATATATAAGAGTGGTTAATATAATATAAAAACTGTCTTAGCTGTGTCCACGAAAGCTGCAGTGGCGCGGAGGAAGAAGACAATTGCTTTACTTGTGAATGTTGTAACTAATATTCTTAAATTGTCATATAAAATAAAAACGATTGCAACTTTTCCAATGAAAATCGAGTTTTCCTAATTTCCCAGAACTTTAACATGTGTACCCGGTTTTACCCCACTAAAACCAGGTAGTTTGACTATTTTTATATAAAAATTATTGATAAAAAAATAATGAAACTGTGACTTTTTCTGAAAAGATATATTATACTCCGATAAACAATGAGTATTTTAATAAAATTTGACAAGCTCTCTGCCGAATATTTTAGCTCCAGCAGGCCTTCGAATCTTAACAACCCGGTTTTACCCCCACTTTCCCCTACTTTTCTTTTTTAGATTTTTCTAAAATTAGTTCTATCAGAAAAACGAATTCGGGCCTGTTTAAATACATATTTTGTACTCCAAAAATATGAAAACCCTTTAGAGAGCCACCCTCTGAGCGTCTAATTGTCCTTGTAACGAGGGTGGCCGCTATGGAGAGGTTTTACTGTACTTTTATGACAACACACTGAAGATTTGTAAGTTGGATTGGAGAAAATTTACCGAAATAATTGTGGCTCATGGAGTAGTTATGAAATCTGAAACCAGTATAACTAGCTGAGGCAGTTCCTTGCCATATGGTCTCTCCCCAAAATTCATAACAGTCAATGATATTTTAATTTCACAACCTGCAATTTTATTCTATTGGTGACTTATACCCCAAGCATGTGAGTTTACTAGGGAAAAAAATCGCAATGTAAATCTAGAGGTTACTTTAGATTAGGCAATTTATTTTTGCTGTTATTAATGAAAGATTGGGTAACTTTTGTGTCTTTATATTCTCTCAGATAAAGATCCACCATTAACTTATTGAACGAGCGAAACGAGGTCCTGTTTTTAACTCGATCGTTCGGCATTTCGCCCGTTTGTCTGTAAATTTGTTTTTTACACAGTCATTACCACACGCGCTGGTGTTTGAATTTCTTCTAATTTGGCATGAATGTTCCTTAAAGTCATTAAAAACGACGCATGCGTAAGGATTTTTTAATTTTTTGATTCCGTTTCAAGATGTTGGCCTTTTTAATAGTCCCGTTTCATGCAATTTTCAGCTTCGTAATTTTCTCCATTCGTAATGCCTCCAAAAATACCAATTAATGGTAAATGATATTTAATTGCAATCTTATTAATACCGATAAAAGCAGGGGCTTGTGTAGATAATTAGCATTCGAAAAAAATTGCTAAACCTTTAAAGATTTCGATGAAAAGCAAAGCAAAGCTTAGATTTTTTTTTACTGGTAGTTCTGTGCCTATTGTTTACAGAACAACCAATAAATATCCCTTTATATAGCGAATTTCAAAAATCCCGCAAGCCATTCCATCTCTCAGCGCACAGACTTACGAAGGTTTATTGAAATTAAGAATTCTTTGAATCAAAATCCAGTAAAATCATTTTATATTTATCATTGCTACCATGCAGAAATACAGGTTTGTCGAAGAAGCTTTTCTCTGAAAAACTTTTTAACGTGCCAACATGAAGTGTAGAGAACACTCTGCTTACTAAATACCTGCATTAACCGGCGTGACCCGCATGTCTAGTGCATTAACCTGCTTATCTAATGAATACGCGCAATGCATTTGAGTGAAAATTTCGCTTTGAAAGAAGACGTTACAGGTTTTTTTTAAATTTCAACGTAGGACTACGTTCCTCCCATTGGGGTCTCAGGAAGGAATCTGATTCACACGCCAAAACGACTCAAAAAACGTTGCATGGGAGATCCTCTATATCTTGGTAACTACATATGTTAAAAACATAACTAATGTCTTATTTTAGAGATAAAGAGTAACAACAGAAGTTACAAAAAAAATTGAAAATCGGAATTGTAGTTCAGCGACTACTTTGTCACAAAGTCGAGTAAAAATACGCATGAATTGGTGACTCGACCCTCTATGTTGTAACATACCCACGCATGATTGAAGAATTCAAAATAAAAGAATTGACATTGGGATATATTTTATTAAGAAATAAAACAATTTTCATTGTAATCTTAGTTTCATTTTATTTCCCCAATTTTCCATGCATTAATATTTCAGAGAAGCAAAAGAGAATTGAGAGTAACTTCGAGAAACAAAGGAGAATCACGATTAACTTCGAGAAACTAGAGTATCGCGGGTAACTTCGAGAAACAAAAGAGAATCGCGAGTAACAAAGAGAAACCGAGCAACAAAAGAGTCAAGTGCGTCAAGTAGTCCTACGCCTTTAACATCAGCGGTTGTTTGAAAAAGACAGTCTCCCTTCATTTTTTTTTTCTGTTCATGACAGTGTTGAGGAGCGGTGTGGTTTGCTTAGCAGTTCCATTTATAGGAATGTGAGACAAATTGAAGTACTGGGTGAGTTTTAATTAACTTACAACTATGAAGTGAAAGAATTTTGGACTGGTTGCAGATAGTGGTACAAAAGATTTTTTATTATTATTATTTCAAAGAACATGGAAGGGGAATTTAATGGAAACCGTTCTCAAAGTCAAAACTTTCAGATGTAAAATAATAGCACTGCCTAGTCAGGAAAAAGGAGCATGAAATAACCAAAAATTTCAAATTTTCTTATTAGATCTGTTACCGTTGCTTTAGAAGGCTTAGGCCGGTTAAAAACCAACACACATAGCACATTTAAAAAATGTTGAAGACCACTTCCGTAAAAATAGTGCTGCATTTTCCCAGAAGCGGTTTGTAAGACATACTGAAACAGGGTGCAAGTGACGTTAAACAATTTCCTTTTACTGCCTCTCTCAGTGCACGCATTCGTAGCGACATCTAGTGATGCTCTGAGAATTTATTTCAGTTCAAAGTTGTAGGTTAATTAAAACTCACCTTGCTGATTGATAATGACAAAGAGACGGAACCCGAAGAATCTTTCAAGATGAAGTTTGATTCTGCCTTTGCCTGTTAGCTATGAAGTATGGACATTTTAGTGCTGTTCTCGACTAGATTTCTGTTTCGGGTAAAAACACAAGAAGAACAATTCCCTGATATCACTACCATTTCTGAGTTCTAAATACTTAAAACAAATTACCAACCAGTGGCACGCTTGTCCTTAAAGGGGCGAAAAGATTTGGATTTAAAAGTCAAACAAGCGAAAGTGTTCTCCTCTCGACTTTCGAGTATACTTCCATAGTACGGCATGTTTTGTGTTGATCTTCGTAGTACAGACGACTCCGCTTAATGTGATCACTTCGGGACTTAAGAATTTTGATAACATTAACCGATTGATAACAATAACCGAATTGGGTAAAATTAACTATATTTTTATCACGTCAAGGAAAAACAAACAAAAAGAACAAAAACGCTTACCTCAGGGCTGTCTATAATTTATTTCAAAAATAACAATTAAAAATTTCATTAATTGTTGATTGACGACAATTATTCCTTAACAGTTCATTTATATATTGTTCTTACTCGTACTGTTGAACGATGCTGCACGCCGAGTTTTAAAATATCAAGGATTTGCCTAATTTCGGTGTTCGTTGGAGGATTTTCTTCAACACATTCGTCCCCGTTGGAATCAACTTTTATTGCTTGGTCTTGTCCACAAACAGCTTGGCAAATTTCCAAGTCTGTTAGTGTGGCAGCTACTGGAATGTCCTCTTCAATAGACATTCTCTCTTCCTTTTGCATACCTTCAGGAGATTCAATGACAATTACCGGCGGTCACGTCCCTGCCCGCTAAATGGGCGACCTTCAAAGACAGGCCATGAAAAAGGGCCGCCGCCCCCGAAATTCTTGGAATGTGAGGGAAAAGTCGACTCCAGATAGTGGTTCCTTACAAGTGGAGCGAGAAATTCCACGAACGTCAATCGTTAACGCTGGTTGAAAATGAGGGATCGATCAATTCTCTACTTCAAAACTGATAACATTAAACGATGTAGTGATCACACTAAGCGAATAATTTTGTGTACATTTGAATACGTTGATTCGGGACCAGAGGTTTTTGATAATATAAAGCTAATGATAACATTAACCGCGATCACATTAAGTGGAGTCTACTGTATATCAAATATTCCTTTTATACCTGTTTCCGTTAAGCAGTTGGGTATAAAATATGATATAGACTATAATTTAGTTGTCGAGACCGCATATCAAACTTCATTTATCTTGTTTATAGCTTTTTTGAGTTCTCGTGTTCACATAGTACAGACAAATAGACCTTCTACTTGCTGACGTATTTAGTACAAAATTAGATACAGATCTACAGATGTGGTGCCAAGATCATATTTTAAAATTATTTCATTTAGCTGGTTGATGTTTGAGAATTGCGTCTGCATATATACGGAAAGACAGATTTACAGATAGCCAAGCCGTCGAGATACTTGGTTCAAAATTTGATACAAATTTGCTGTTCTAGCAATAAAACCATGTCGAATTTCGTTTGCCGAGTTCTTTCCACTTTTAAGTATTCACAAGCTCATGAACGGACAGAAACACGCAGCGGTAACGAGGTATTTGATATAACTACGCAATTTTGTTGTAAAGACCAAATACCAATTTTCATGTATTTAGTTAGTTCTGGTTTTCAGGTATTGTGTACACATACAGACAGCTCAGACACAGACAGACAGTTACAGTCAGGAAGGTACAGATTCATCAAAATTTGAGGTCGAATTTTTTAACGATTATTATTCTTTTTCTCTGTACATTTCGTATACAAGATAATAATAATATGACTGTCAATACTTATCACAATCGCTCACATTTTATACAGATGAAGTATTATTGCAGAAAAGTTCTATTAAAAAGGAATGACTTTTAAGAATTAGTACTCAGCAATCATCTGTAGAAAAGCTATTACCGCTTCCGCTTTTTTCCAGTTATTCTCCCAATCTTTTATGGCTGGTTTGTGTAAAAATAAACTTGTCACGATTCACTGGTTGTAAACAGTCAAAATGAAACTTTTCCCCACTGACCACCGAATGGCCATATTTTCTACCGGTCGTTCAAAATATTAAATACGAACCTGACTATCAATTAAAATACTTCCAAAATTTTTAATTGGATATTAAAAATCATGTCATTAAATGTTGTCGTATGGACGAGTTGTTTTTTTAATAACCATCAAAACCTCTACCGTCCCTATCTGATTACTAAGACATTTTCCCATGCACATTAAGCAATCTTGTACCAATAAATCCCGCCTTCCACATGCTGGTGGAGCGGGTCTCTCCCCGCTGGTCCTCTACCGGCCTTACACCCTTTTTGAGTAGGCCGGGCCAGTGTGGGTATTTTTACACCATTTGTACCTCTTTTTTTCTGTAGTTTATATATTTTCTCAATTATGTTGAAGGTTGTTAAAAGATAATGCATTTTCTTATTCAAATTTTTGTGACAGAACACTTTCACAAAACGATTAGACCTGCTTTTGATTCAAATCCTGTAACCCTCAGTATGGAAAAGGCGGCATATATGAACCAGAAAGTGTTCTGGCCTCGACTTTCTCGTATTGTTACACAATACGGCTTGTTTTGTGCTGCGAAGTGTCATGAAGAAAAGCGAGTATGCATTTTGAACCCTCTTCGTTCTGACCGATCGAGTTCAAAATTTGATACAGATTTACTTTTTTGATATCAAGACCAAAGGGTTATTTAGATTTACCTAGATCCTTATGTTTTTGAGTCATTGTGTTCATACGACAAGAATATATAAACAAATAGACGGTCTATCCGCAAATATAATATTTAGTTTAAATATCACATGCTGAAACTTTTTTTCCTATCTTGTTAAATTGGGGAGTTGATGATTTCACATACAGGCGAATAAACAGACCGACCGACAGTCAACCTGTTTATGGAATTGGTCTAAAATTTGAGGCACATCTACCAATTCTAGAGATTAAAGACATATACCGAATTTTTTCCATCTTGCTTGATGCGTTTTTGAGTTATTGTGTTCACCTACACACGGACAGACAGATTTCGTTCAAAATTTTGATAGAAATCTACAATTTTAATTTAAAGACCACATGCCAAAATTTCACGCGTTTTTCTTTTCGTAGTTTTGGGTTATCATGTTCAAAGACAGACAAACACAAAATTCCAAAAGTAGTTTTTTACGAACTTGGGGATTAAACGTGGAGATTCAGGACAAAAGTATGGAAATCCACAACATCTGCGAGGTCAAAATTTTTGACAATTACGATTACTTTTTTGTAAATCTTGTATATAAAAAAGTAAAGTAAAACGAAATCATTAACGTTTGTTATAACAGGCCGGTACAGATTAAACAGCCTCAATAGAGATTTGTCACTGCCGTTTCTCGATTATTACAGTTAAATGATGTATTTTAGTTAATTAAACAATAAAAATTCGCAATCATTACAGTTTCAGACAGAGCTACGATAGCTCCTTTTTTTTAAAGCTTTACATTTCTCCAGTGACATCTCCACGCGTCAGACCTTTGCAATTTATTTCTTGTCAAAAACAGAATGGCGTGTGTCGTCTCAAAAGAAAGCGTCTGTCTGAAAAGGGTTCGCTGTTGCAAGCGAGGCATGAGACGCTTCTCGGTTTGTGGGTCCCAAAGGACTCTTTTCTTAATCTGAGAGATATTTCTTCCACAAGGGTTTCTCATCCGCCTGAATTTCACACTTGTATGGCTTCGTTGGCGTTTCTGTAACACGCAATTTCCTGAGATCGGAATCTCATTTAAATAATGAGTGCATCTATTTACAGGGTATTCTCTTCTTTTCTTCGTTTGTAAAGGTTAAGCTTCCTTCTTCTAATTTTGGTCTTTTAGCCATTGGAGCAATAGTTTCTCTGGAGTGATGCAACATCATTAGAGCACATCAGGTTTTTTCTATGTGTGGGATTGGCATTGGGTAGAAATCAAATTTCCGGCGGAAAAAGTCTAGACTTCTATATATTTAAAATAATTGGCAAAACAAAAAGACCAATTCCCCCAATTACTGGTCCAATTACGACATTATTTTTCATATGAAAGCTTATGATTCCTAGATATGTCCTTAATGACCGCTTGTTCCCCACCACCCTCCATTTTCATCAGAAATCGAAAAATCACTACTTCATTATACATACTCTATGGAAAAAGCCTTGACAGAGGCTTCCAGCCCCAACCAGTGAAACAGTTTCTCCAATTTTTATTTTATACTAGCTGTAACCCGCGACTTCGTGCGCGAAGAATTTGAAGTATTAAATTTTTTAAATTCACGAATGTAAATGTTTCGTTACATGTTGAAAGGGAAAATTAAAAGTTTTGACAGTTGATAATACATTATTGGACGACTAACAGGAGTATTTGCTGTTATAGTTAGATAATTTGTTTATCTATGCTAACACACTTTTGTATACCACTTTATTTTGTTTTACGTTTTTTGCACGGATGTAGAGGTTTTGTGGTCTGGACACACGTGAACACGCCACTTATGTTGCCCATGGGAAAAATATGGTTTTCCAAATGTACGCCTGCCCCTTTGAGTGTCTGGCCCTGAGCCTACCTTTTGAAATTGGATGGTAAATCCTTTGGTATTATCGGAATGCGTGAAATGAAAACACTCTCTCGTTTTGAAACACTCTCACGACGTTTGGACCTAGGTGTGCAATTTGTAACCGTGCGCAGTCTCGGTACATCGAGGTTACGTATCAATAGTACTAGCACACCGGTTTTTAATATCAGCTTGTCGGAAGGTACCCCTGACAATTCTAAGGAGTTCAAGAACTCTACAGGATATGATGTTACTTGTAACATATTTTTTTTTTATTTATCTGACCTAAACTTTCATTAATCAGTGCCAAAATTACTAATTCAGCAACCATTCTCTATTCCTCATATATTCTCCGTTACTGTAAATTACATCATTGTACTCAATGGTATCATCAGGCCCTTATAATCTGTGTACCATCCATCATGCTATATGTCATCCACTTCTACCATTTAAAAGAATATATAAAACAAAATACTATATCGTCGCATATTTTCCTTTAGTTATAATAAACTTTAATTTCTAAATTTTAATCTAAAAACTCTTGCAGCTATATTATATCTATCAATAGATTTCTGTCCCGGCGTCAATTTATCGACAGCTTCTTGAATAAAGTCTGATATGGAAAAGTATAAATCACTAAAATTAAATAGACTGGAAACTCGAAAAATGAAAATCAAGCGTCGAGTTGAGTAATTACATTTATTATTCCATTAATAAATTATTTGTTTATTTTCTCTGAAAGATCACATAATCGCGGCTTTCTTTATGATCACGTGATGTTTGACATTCAAAATAAGTTATTCCACGTGTAGTTTGGCCGTGAAAGCGTAACAAACAGACATACACACTTTCTCATTTAATATATTATTAAGGATTTATTATTTCTTCGGAAACGCAGGTAAAAATGACAGGTAATATGAACTGCAGTGATTTTTTAATCTAATTAAATAAGCTTTAGAATTCTTTAAGAACCAATGAAAACATTGCCAAACGATATTTGAAAAAAAATAAACAGAAAAAATAATGGCAAAGTAATTACATCGTTGCCTAGCAACTCATCAGTATCAATTCTAGTATCATTAAATTTGATTCATTTTAAAATGATCTGCGTGTCAACTTTTTTTTAAATTTTGAAAAATTAATACAAATTGAAGGAAAATGTCACAGATATAAAATTGATATCATTAAAAAGGTAAATTTTGAACTTTAAGATGGTATAAAAATAATTTTCGGGGGATAATTTGCTCCGAACGTACAGCGGAAAAACAGTTTCGGTTACTTTTTAATTAACTGACTGTTTAATTAACTTTAGCGCTTTAAAAAGTTGACAGTAATCTTGCTCTAGTCTTAATTAATAAGTGTGCAAAATTTGATTAAAATCAGTGCCGTGGTTTAGGAGGAGATGTGGAACATAGATACAAACATACATAGATACAAACACACATAGATACAAACATACAAACCCACAATGACTTTTATTTATATTAAGATGAAAGCTTCTGCCTCTATATACATCATCATTGGTAGCCTGACCGCCACAACCGTCCATTTTCGAGAGAAATCGAAAAACTCTAATTCGCTGTTGAGAGAACTCTAATGCGCTCTGTGAAGAGAAAACCTTGATCGAGTCTCCAGCCTCCAGAAACGGACCGATTTCGCCAATTTATTTCTGAACTTTGCTAGCGTAGCTAACAGTCAGATTGTCCCACTTTTATTTTGCATATTTGAAATCGTATTTGTGATCTGCATGCGTTTCAATCAAAATGGAGCTTCAGGAATATTGTAAAATATCTATTGTAAGAGATATAACCTCGTGACAAAATTGTGCAAAATATTAGGATTCAAATGGGGTTTTTTTCGTTTTATAGCCTGTTCAATTAATTTATATATAGTATTTAAAACTGAAAAAAATAGTGGTTGCGAGCCGCGAAGCGCCGATGTGGCAGGGCCAGTGCAGAACACGGCGGATGCTGCTAATTAAAAGACTTATTAATTATTAATTTTTTAATAGTCATAGTTCTTAATAGTTCATAGCTTTTAATAGTTCGCTTATATTACAATATGTTTGCTGAAACTGTTTTCGGTATTTCTATAGTATTAAGTAGATTCTTTAGAAGAGTTCCTATTTTAATGAAACATCTTCTGGAAAATTTCTGCAGATCTTCACCGATCATGGTACCTAGAATGCAAAACCACCCCTCGTTCAAGAATTTATATATATTTTATATTACCGTAATTTGTGCTCATAATTTCGTATTTTTTAAAAATTAGAATAATGTTGATCGAATTTGAACTGGTGAGAGATATGTGGCAACTGCCCCGTGCAATTTACGCCTGAGCTACATACAGATAAGGATTAAGGCTGTATCATCCGCAGCCAGATGCTAATTCATCAGGACTCAGCGTTTCATCAGGACTTGCCTAGTCATGTATTCTTTAAGTAAACTCTGTTTTGACCTTTTTACTTTCTCATATACGAAGTATACAAAGAGAAAGTATTGTAATCGTCAAAAACGACGATTTGACGAATCTTCACGTTTTAGACCTCCCTGAGTCCGAAAAACACAATTTTGGAATTATGTCTGTGTGTCTGTCTGTCTGTGAACACGATAACTCGAAAACTATTAGAGCTACGGGGATGAAATTTGGTATATGGTCTTTAAACATAATTTGTAGGTTTCTATCAAATTTTGGACAAAATCCATCAACGGGAAGTCTGTCTGTATGTTCAAGGTCATGCGAACGCTATAACTCAAAAACTTGAAAAGCCAGATGGATAAAATTTTATACACAGTTTTGTCGTCATGAATGTAGGTCCGTATAAAATTTTGGGCCAAATCCGTCAAAGGGATGACTGTCTGTTGGTCTGTATAATTTAACATTGAAACGAATCCGCTATCTCCACGCACATGCGTACGGAAGCAATCGTCTGTGCTCGCGAAAAGAGCGAATTACGTCAGTTTGTCCTTGAGACGGCAAGAGTGAAACCTAGCAGTGTACGATAGATGCGTTTTAATCGGTACGCATCTCTTTGAATTCTTTACCTAGATATTTTTCAATCACTATAATGAAAAACCTTCTGATAGTCATTGGATTCTGGATAACACTAGGTTCGAATTTTTTTAGCCACGCGGGGGAAGGAGAAACGGCACCTTTTGGGGTAAGTATACGAGAAAGTTTAGGGGAGAACACTCCCGCTGGTTAAAGTTTGAGTTGTTACCTAAATGTGTTGATTCCTCCAAGTCCTGCACAAGTCAGTAGAGCATATGATAACTTGGGGAGACATACCTTTTAGTAGCCGTCGCACTTCAGGGACGACTATTGACTTAGGATACCCAACAATCTCTCAGATATGTTGTAAGAAAGGTGAAAAGTCTCGGTCGAGCACGGAGGAGGGCCATCCAGTTCGAAGGGGGTGGGAATATTGGAGCGGGTTCACATTTTTATTTTCCCTTAACTCCCTTATTATTGAAGGTAGAAAGATAATTAAAAAAAATTTCAATAGCTGTAAACCCTTAGAAGTTAGGGGTTGAAAGGTGATTTTTCAGCTCCTAACTTCAACAGCTTTTTAACTTATGCATGTGATACTATTGCATAGGTTAAATGCACTCTCCTCAAATACACTCTCTCTCACCTAAATGCACTCTCTCTCACCTTTTCCATCCCATAGATCAACCAACCGTTATGAAATGAGAGGTGTAAATAGAGGAGGGGGAGACTTCACCGACGAGAATTTTACTACTTAAGTTTGTCTATCTTTGCTTATGAAAGAATGTTAAATGTGTGTTAAAATAAAACGAATGAAAACTATGGAGTATTTCCTCTGCATGCGAAGACGAAGAATGAACAACACACTCAGATTAGTAAATCTCTCTATGCTAACCTGATATATCGGCCGATTCTAATCTGATCCCAATCGAATCACTCCCAATTTTTACCCTCTCGTATGTCAAATATACAAAAAGAAAATATTATAATCCACAAAAAAATTCACCCTGGAGATTTGAATAAATCCCCAAGTTTCAGGACTTCCTGGGCCGAAAAGTATCACTTTGAGATTAATATCTGTCTTTCTATCAGTGAACGCGATAACTCAAAGACAGAACGAACTAGGCGAATGAAATTCGGCAAATGGTCTCTACACCAAAATGGTAAATCTGTAACAAAGCTTGGACGAAATCCCTTTAAGGCAAAGGTTCCCAACCTGTGGTACCATTTAGGGGCACGCGAAATCAAAGCAAAGGACCATTTAGGGGCACGCGAAATCAAATTTTTTAATGGCGGAGACAAGAAAAAAAAGGGATTCAAAAAGTTACAAAATTTTGTTTCTCCAAGTGAATACTTGCTATTTAATAACTATACCACTTTAATAGTTGATTATTACGAAGTGTAATTTTTAGCTATCCTTATAATTTAATGTGAAATTATTAGAATTTAGGTTTTATTTGATTTGAAGTTGAACTAATTCTATTGTAAAAATGGAATAAAACGTAAGATCAAAAATAAGTTCTGCAAATGTTATTAATTCGAGTCCTTTCACTTTTAAGGGTATTATTTATTAGCTTAAACTAACCTTAACATTATTGATAAAAACTTTTTTGCATAGACGAATGGTTGGGGGAGTATGATAGTGGGGGGTACGTAAAAACAAAAAGAATAATCAAGGGGTACGCGAGGGAAAAAAAGCTTGGGAACCCCTGTTTTAAGAGAACTCTGTCTGTTTGCAAATCTTATCATCCGCGTGCATGTAAGCAGGATAATTCAAAAATGCTGTATGTTAAATTTATTGGAGCAGTGTATGATCGTTGCTTTAAAAATTGTAGAACCAGGTCTAATTTTAGAGACTAAATCAGGCAAGACAAAGACTGTCTTTATGATTGTCGTCTCTGTGAATAGGAATTCAAAAACACAATGAGCTAGATAAATAAAACTTCGCATATGTCTTTGATACAAAAATTATAGATAAGTGTCAAATTTTGACACAATTGATTAAGGGGAAGAGGTCCAAAATGTACACATTATTCTGTTTATTATATTATAAGCTAAACATAAACCGTGCTATATTTTGTAAGTTTAAGAGGAAGAAAAGGGCCCGCTGCTTTTTATTTTATAGCAGACCAAGCGTGAAATGTTGTGCTTTATAAAATAAATTTTAACGAAACTTCGTACATCACTATTTTTAACCTCTTATTTCAGCGATTCGTAAGTTCTTTAAAAATTATATATATATTAGTAACGAAATAGGTATTTTGATATCAATTATTTAAAATTTTACAATTCACTGGGAGGAGATCAAAATTCAACAAAGACTTCGGAAAAGGAGTGCGAGTGAAACGAATACTTGGAATTGGATCTCAATCGGGTACTAAAAAGTTCAGAACCTCTATCTTAAAATGAAAATTGTTTATTAATATCTTGTAAAATTCATATATCGTTTTTGACGATTTTACTCTCTTATTTCAGTGATTATTAACTTTCTTAAAATAGTTGCGGGTGCATATTAGTAAATAAATGGTATCTTGATATCTGTTATTTAAAATATCTAAATTCTTTGGAAGAGTATCAAAATTCAACCAAGAGTTTTAGAAAGAGAGTTACGAGTGAAACAAATATATGAATTTGGGTATGAGATACTAAAAAGTTCAGAACCCCTGTTCTTAAAATGAAAATTGATTATCGATATGTTCAGTTACATTGAAGATGGAAAGATAAATTAAAAGATGCCTACACGGATGACGTGGAAATAGTGTAAAGTAATACTATCGATGAGAGTTTTCTGGGACTCATGCATTTTACTGCACGTTATCTGCGGTGTCGAAAGGTCGAATGTGATAAGTTGAAACACGTAGGAAAACTATGTAACAGAGGGAAAATATTTTTTCCTCCCTTCCACGAATTCCGATTAACTTTTGTAATCTGAAAAAGTTTCAATTCGTTCTTTTTTACTTTCTGGTATACGAAGTATATAAAGAGAAAGTGCTGGTTAATTCAAAACAATTGTACCGATTAACAAAGGCTATAACTTCCTTGTAAACAATGATAGGAAGAAAAATTTGACCGCATTGCAGAAGGAAGCTTAAATTTTTAATTGCGCACGCAATGATTGCCCCATCTGACTTCCCTTGGTCACACCGGCCACATTCATGCGCTAGTCCGTTTCACGCCATACTCTGTGAAGCATGTTCGCAGCCACTGATTCGAGTTCGATAGCCACATGAATGTTCTGTATGTGGCAATCTAAATCTCCTGAAATTATGAGGGATGTTCCGAAAGTAAGTTTCGTCATGCTTTTTCACATGGAAGCTTTATTATAAACAGAAGCGTACAATGACATAACAAAATACAAACTTTTGGCTATTTTTCCACAAATTCGCCACCGACATTGGTACATTTGTCGTACCGTGAAATCAATTTCAAGAAACTATCCTGGAAACAATCGGTGCCCAGAGAGCTAAAGAAATTCTTCACAGCCTGCCGCGCTTCTTCATCCCTCACTTTCTTTTCAGGGTCATCGCAGGCGGTGAGACATGGGCGCACAACTTTACCCCAGACACTACGTCCACCTGAATGACGTGGAAGTGTCCCAGATCCCCCGTAACGAAAAAATTCAAAGTATCGCACTCCGCAGGGAAGGTTGCTCTGACAGTGTTCTGGGACGCAAAGGGTATCATTTTGATTGATTTCTTCACTTCCAGGGGCCATCAATGCGCCACGCTATTGCGACACCCCCACCAAACTTATGTCCGCCATTCGACGCAAGAGACAAGAGCTCTTGAGTCGAGGAGTTTGGTTCTTAGACGATAATTCAATCGCTGGGCACCGATTTCTACCAGGATGGTTTCTTGAAATTGATTTCATCGGTAAGACAAATGTATCAATGTCAGCGGCGAATATGTGGAGAAATAGCCAAAAGTTTGTACTTTGTTATGTCATCGTATGTTTCTGTTTGTAATAAAGCTTCATTGTGAAAAAGCATGACGAAACTTACTTTCGGAGCGTCCCTCGTACTTACTGTGTCTTCATTTCATTGGGATAGGTCGTACACTCTCTCATAACACCTAATTTTGCACGCATAAAGAACGTTTCACATGGTAGTGAAATGGACTACCGCATGGATGTTATCCGCGTGACCAAGGGGAGTCACACAGGGCAATTATTACGTACGCAAAGAAAAAATTAAGTTTTTTTATGTATTGTGGTCAATCTTTTTTCTTCCTATCATGGTTTACAAGGAAGTAATAGGCATTTGTGATAGGTGCAATTGTTTTGAATAATCCTGTATCGTAATCGTCAAACAATTCGACTTCGAGATGCTGATGAATCTATGTTTTAGACCTACCAGAGTACGAAAACTTTCATGTACCATGAGGCGTCCACGAGTACAAAATCGCGATACGCTAGACAAATAAATCAATCACATTTTGGAAGAAATCCATCAAAGAGAACTCTCTTTATTAGTTGGTCCATGTGCTCGTTAATTCAAAAATGCATTGGCCTAGATAAATGAAATTCTGCTTATGATTTGCTCACTAGAATTTTGAATCTGTGACAAATTTTGGATCAAATCCTTCAAACAGTTGATAGAATGACGATTTATCTAGTCGTATTGTGTGGAAGCGATAATTAAAAAACGTGACAATCTAGAGGGTAAAATTTCGTTGGGTGATCTTAACACCAAATCTATAGATAGGTAGGGTTGCCATAATTGCCAAGCATTGATACGGGACGTATCAGTGCTAAATACATAAAACATGAAAAAAGTGGTATACTATGATAAAAAAATCAATAAAATTTAATCAAATCTAACAAAATGAAAACATATAATAATAAAAAAGATGCGAGGCTAATCTTTTCCCGCCCAGCCATGTTTTAAAATTGATTTTACATTCTTAATTATATCATTTTCTTCTTTCCCAAAATATTAAAATTGGAAGCAAGTCATTTTAAGATTATAATGACAAATCAAAATGCTTCAGGTGTCTCCACTGGCAACACGTTTCTTTCGTCCGGCCATTGAGTTGACATTAGGGAAAATAGTGTTTCCACATTTGCATTGTGGGCTGGAATGGCAAATGCGTATTCGCACAGCTTTATTAGACATGACTTCTAATCAATATAAAGGACAAAAACGGGACATATAGTAAGTAATACGGGGCTGAATAGTGAAATACGGTGACAGACCCGTATATACGGGAGGCATGATAACCCTATAGATAGGGTCAAATTTTAAACCTTATGCATCAGAGGGTAGACTGTCTTTCTGTTTGTTTATCCATGTAATTGAATGCGAAAATTCAATTTAGTGAGTTAGATAAATTAAATTTGTTATGTGGACATAAAGAGAAGTCCAAAACGTACAATAGATTTTTTTCATTATACAGTGAAGTTAAGCACAAAACATGTCATATTGTGGAAATATACGAGAAAATCGAGGGGGGCACTCCCGACGGTTATTTTAATAACTTTAAAATATTTTATGACAAAAAAAATATAACATTTCTAGCGAATCATTCCTTTATTCATTTGGGCTCAAAATATGATATAGATCTGCAATTCTGGTGTCAAAGCCACATATCAAATTTATCTTGTTTATTTTGTGTTTGAGTGGTCGCATTCATTGCGCTCTAATGGGCAAATCAACAATCATTCAATCCGTTCTTACGCGATATATTAACCCGCCGTTAGTCGCAATCATTTTCATCCTTAAATAATCGCAATGTTTCTCGTGGATATAAAATCTGTTCTATGAAAGGATCATCCTGTTTTGATTATGTTCCTTTATAACTACAGTAATACCTCGTTACAACAATAGTTTGGGGACCAAATAAAGATACTGCTATTGAGGGATGTATTGATATATCGAGGGGCGATATAACTACGATATAAAAATCTTAAATTTTGGTTGTTTTAATGTGGACACAATACAACAATATACATTTTAGAAAAAAAGGATCATCAGAATGTTAATGATTGTTAAAGAATACAAAAATTTGAAAATTCACCATACAATAAAATAGTTCACATACCTGAGAAACTTACTTATCGAAAAAATCCAATATTTTTGTTTGCTTATTCATTTTTCTAACTGTTAAGTCAATTAACAAGGTTTGCATAGAGTCTAATGCACGATAAGGATCATCATTTGTGGGTGAAAGATTTAAAAAAATGCCCGTAGGGTCTGACCTGATTGAAGAGCTTCCTGGGATGTCAATAAAGATTGCGATAGATCTGTATCATCATCATATTTGGAAACGGAAATATTGTTACAGCAGAGGAAGAAAGTGTTGTGTAGATTTAAAAAAACCCATTGTTGTAAAGGGGTTTATTGCTGTACAGAATATAGTTATATTGAGGGTAGATTAACATTATGTTCTATGCAAATTCACCGGGACCACAAAATTTTATTGTTGTAGAGGGATTTACCGTTGCATTGGATATCGTTGTAACGAGAGCTTACTGTATAATAATTAGTCCCAATGAGAATGCAAATGTGTATAATGTAAGAAAAATTCAAATTGTAATGCTTTTAAAACAGCTAATAGATGCAGATTGCGTGCGTATCCATGAGATTTGTGACTAACGGAGGGTAAATCCTGTTTTTACGGAAGATTCTCAGAACAGCATCACTGTCACAAGGCTTCACATTGTCAGCTGATTATTTCTGTACAGTTAAAAAAAAAGACGTCGGCGTGTCCGACACATATCTTGATGCGACAGAGTTTGACAACTGCTTTTTTTCTGAATCAATGAGAGTACCACCCGTGGTACTTTTATGTGCTCCCTTAAAAAGAAATCCAAACATACCAAGTCTGAGGATTGTCGCTGCCAAAGTACAGGTCCACTTTGTCCATTTGAATTGTTTCCAGACTTAAGCCCGTCATAAGTAAACCTTTCTGGCATTTAAAAGTATTTCAAGACCCATATTGCATTAAGGAAAAAAATTAATTTTGCTCGCTATACCACTCTTTAGAATGTTATCACATATTTTCCGAGCACACTGTATTTCCTTTACTATATTTGCTAATAGCTGTTGAAGAATGTGACAGAAATACTTGCTATTAATTTGTGAAAAACTGCCAAGTGTCTGTGCCATCAACATTTGCCTCATGGTTTTCATTTGGAATCATGAAAGAACCTTGGATTGACGATATTAATGAATGTATCCACAGAGGTCGAGAGAAGACGATTTTTATGGCCTATCCATGTTCATTAACCACAGTGACGTGATGCCAAAGACAAAAAGAGACCGTGAGAACGCACCTACAGGATTTATGTAATTGAAATGTACAATAACAAGCTGC